>JARBJD010000450.1:0-48830 GCA_033064195.1 Blattamonas nauphoetae
AAAGAGCTCATGCTTCGTCAGAAAGAATGTGAACTTTGGTTGTCGATTCTCTAGTAACAAGTCCATCATTGTCATTCTATTTTTGATGTTCTACGTTCACCTAAGATCCTACGACAATCATCAAGGAGGATAATTGTTTGAAGATTCTTCACTGAGAAGTCATCGATGTAAAGTGCATCTAAGAGATCCTCTGCATTCATCAGTGATTCGATCTTGCCACTGGTTGTCTATAATTTCTTCATACGCTGCTTTTGATTGAGAGAGTTCCAAAAGAAATGGTAGTGCTTCATCGTATTTGACTTTCACATATGGAACGTTCAGTATTGGTTTGAACTTATCGAATGTTGGATCAATGTTCTTATCAGTGACGAAGACATACAGATGGAATAGTTCGTTTCTGACTTGAACATTCTGGAGCTTGGCAACTCTCGAAGAGCATTGAATGTCTTTCCACTTCCTCTGTTTCCAACAAGGACATTGACACTGTTGCGATTGAAATTTAGGTCTGGATGTATTTGTGATTGAACTTCATGAGTAACATTCCTATTTGATGCTTCACTCAATTTAGCATTCACGTAAGCGAAGAGGGTTCCACCCTCCGCGAAACAAAAGGTTTTGTTGTTGAAGATACGGGCTGTGCCCTCAGAATGGAATTCGTTCTTTTCATTTATGATTTCTCTAATTAAAATATAGTTTTGGATTTTTATTTTGTATGAAAACACAATGTCGAAGATACAATACATTCCCGCAAAGAGAAAAGCACCAGCGAAGAAACCGAAAATGAGATATGAACAGGGGCTTTGGATGCAATGAAAAGAATCTATGCTGATGATGACATTCGCACCAAATTCAATTCTGCACTCAGTAGTGTTCCATCAGCTTTAGAATACATTGAAAGGACTGGACAAAACTGGAGAGTGGAAATGGAGAAACATGGGAAAGTTCCTGATGTGATGATTTATGACAAAGAAAACGGAGATCTGGTTGCAGCAAATGGTTTCATGCTTGCATCATACAACAGTCGACCTGTCGTCGAGATACTATTCAATGAATCCAACACCAGATATGCGAAGACAAACACCATATTCATCATTTCGTCAAGATCATGGAAGAAGAATCAAAGCTGCACACAACAACTTCCTCAAGAGTGGGAGTATGATTTGCCTGGAAACTATCGTGAAGTCAACTACCAAGAAATGCAAGCACAACGATCACAAACGTTTGCAATCATGAAGAAAGCTGTTGGTGAATTCATGAATGATACTTTGAAGCTGTATCGAGCCAGTCGAGAACAACTGCAGACACTGGGAAAGGAGTGTTGGACAATATTTTCAATTCCATTCAGTCTAAAGTTGCATCAAAGATGTGGGATCAGTGGCTTGAAGACTATGTTGAAGGTTTCATCAGTTCAAATCCAGATCATCAGAGAACGAAAGCAAGAAAAGCGTTTAAGGAACAAATTCATCCACAGTTTCTCGAAATCATCACAAAAACAGAAGATTTGCAAACTTTCCTTGGTCGTTATTCAGCAAACATCTCAACATTTGTGAATCAACTGACATCTGAAGCATATCGAACAAGAGATGTGGTTCAATACCAAACAGGATATATGCCCGAATATGCTCGATTTGCACACTTACAGAAAGAAATGGGAGAAAGTGGTTAACTAAAAGATAAATATCAATTTTTTATTTTTATAGAAAGTGATGCAACCAATTCTAAGTTGTCAATTTACGAAACACACAAGTTCTTCTTCAGTTCCAACGTCAATCACCAACAATGTCATCATCGACAATAAAGGAGCATCTTCTGGAAGACCAAAGCTCGAAGATCGAAATGAACAAGGTGCAAATGTCGAACTAGAGAATGTTCCAGGTACGTATGATCCACCACCAATGGAGATCTATCCATCAGCACCAATCCAAAGCCGTTCAATTCCACTGCGAGAATACACTTCTAACATTTCAGCATTCAAAGACCAACTACTGCTTGTGTACAAAAATGCGTTTGCATGTGAAAAGAAACTATTGAATAATCTCATTGAACCATCGAAGAAACTGATCACAAACCAAAGTGATTTATGTGCTCTGATTGCGACTCTCACTGGGATCAATGATGTGGTGATTGAATTGGATGATTTGTCTGACAAGTGCCTATGTCTGAATAAACTCCCCATCTTTCGAACCATTTTCAAGATCCTTGTTGGTGGTAAAGACATGAGCATTGCCTTCAATGAAGCATACAACACAATCCTCAATTATGGAATTTCACTGACGAAAGCAATTCCTCGGTAGAATATTTAATGAATTGTATTTTTATTTTTACATAAATGGCACCAGGAAGTTTCAACAAACTCAAAATATTGGCAAACAGTTCTTTCAATTCATCAAACCATTAGCTCCATCACTGCTTTAGGTTGGAGGTGGTTTGCTCTCACAGACGAACAACAAGTTTGGACAAACAGCAGGAGGAATACTCAGTGGTTCGGAGGAATGATGGATGTATACCAGCAGAACAAGGCAATCAATCGAGCAACAGATGATTGTCTCGCCAGACGAACCACAGGTGAGAGATTATGAACCACCACGAAATGGACGGTATTCAAACGATGACATGCCTCAATCGTCAAATTCCAAAATTCAATTCAAAGGATTTTAATTTGTTTATGTTCTAGTTTTTATTTTTACATAAATGGCACCAGGTTGGTTATCAAAATTAGCAGCAGTTGGCAAAACATACTCAGAGTTGGAGCTCCATTTCTGACTCTCATTCCCTTCGTTGGACCACCTATTTCGAAGGTTGCACAGACGGGTGTTGAGATGATTCCAGATGTTAAATCGGATCAGCAAATCCATGCAGAAAAGATGGCTCAGTATGAGCAAGCAATGAATGAAGGAAACACTGCATGTTGCGAACAAGCTCAGAGGAGAAATACTGAGACTGGAAGAAAAGCTGAAGCCGAAAGCAAAGAAGAAGAAACTGAAAAGAAATAAGCAATATTGTTTTTTATTTTGATAAAATGAACTCGCATTTAACACATCTGACAAACAAAAGAACTGGAGCATCATCATTGGACTGGAAAGACAACAGGATCAATCAAGTACACAAGAGATGACATTGGTCAAATACAACAGCAACTCATGTCTGAACATCACATCAATTACCTTCTGAATGATGGAGCACACAGTACTTCTATTCAAGAATTGAAACCATCAGAGAATTCACGATTCTACAAAGCGCCGGACAAGTGATAATCATTCCATTGACTGGTAATCAAGACATTTGTCAAATCGATGATTCCTTCATTACTTTCACAATGACAGCGACATTGAAAGTCAATAACTGGAAACAAACTGCAGGTAAAATTGGCTCGTACATGAATGAAAGGATATTCATCTTCGTTGGACTCAAACATTCGGCATCCATCTTTCGTGACCTTACTGTTCTTCACAACAATCAGAGAACAATCAGCACAACAACCAATGACGAATCAATGGAGTCTCACATCTACAATATGATCAAACCGAAGAGTCAATTGAGAATCGAAAGCATTGTCACACACCTTGGCAAAATGCTTGGAATCATGATGAATCGGTTGCTGGTGTGTATATTCCATTATCAGACTTCACAACAACATCCGGAACAGGAGTTTCAAGACACTATTGATGTGCCAATTCGTGTGTCGATTAATCTTGAAGATCTTCTGATATTCTCAGGGATGACTGACTATCCAAGATGTCTTTGAGATCTGAAATTGAGTGTCACATAAATGAAGATGCATTCGTGTGTTGTCCCAGAATCCTGAACTGACATTGAAGAATACACTCGTTCTTGATCAGTGAATATACATCAAAGTTACCTCCCATCCGAGATTCACTTGTTTGTTGTAATCGTGATCGTCCAACCTTCATTCCATATCTCGTCCCCATGTACAAAGAACTTCGTTCAAATCGGTCAATCATTTAAGATCATGGCAGTCAAACAAGATTGTGAATATACACATCCGACTGGTATTACCTCGAACCTTCCCTGATGAACAATACATTTCTCTCAACATTATGGATTATCGCATTGATGATGTGTATTGCATGAGTGCTGGATACAAAATGAAAGAAATTGCGAAAGAGAATCTGAAGAAAATGTATCAGGATCGTCCTGGAACAATTCCAGCTGAAAGTTCTCATTCTATCCATTTCAGAAGACACCAACGGCAACAGGAATTGATTGTACTCAGCAAATGGTTCTCGTTAATGCCAAGGGACACCATGCTTCTCTTCCGTCACTATGATAATGAAGTCACATGTTTCCATAATCCAATGCAGAAGAATATCCAAGTGAATCTCCTCAACAAATACTATCCAGAACAACCGACTACAACTATTGGAGCTCGCTTATATCAGTTTGCATTGTCGACTCTCAATCTTGATTCATACCTTACTGTTCCAGATGATTTGGAGCGATCACTGACGGATTCTCTCGTTCAAGAGAAACTCACTGGTGATCAGAATTATCCAAATGAAACAATGACAAGAGTGCGACCGATTCATGACAATTCTGACTTCCTATTATGCTTTTCAACACAACGAAGTGGATGTCCAACAAACTGTAATGATTCGATCAGTTCCAGAGGTCAGAATGTTCCAGTCACTTTGAGATCTCAGCCAATATATCAAGGAGGATTGACACATACTATAATGTTCTAAATCCAAGTCAGCAAATTGATAAAAGCGATGGTTTTACGACAAAATGTACACATCCTCCTGCACCCATTTTAGCAACAACTGCAACAACTTGGTGGGTATTCCGATACAGCAATGGTGAACCGAAAGTTGAGTACTATCCAAATCACACACTGAAAGCGTTGCACAAGGAACTTGGAATACTGAAATCTTAAAACAGGAAAAGAAAATCATGATATTGTATTTTTTATTTTTCTATAAATGAGAAGTATCAGATCAAATCAATCAAAGGTAACATCGACATTAATTGAGCAAATCGAAGTGCAATCATACATGCCAAAACAGTGGGATTCCGAGCCGCACGTTTATTCTATTCAAGAAGTGCATCCAACTAATCCTCCCATGCCATGCAGAATTGGAGATGAAATTGAAGTTCCACTGTGCTATGACGGACATGATGTGACTGAGTTTGCGAAGAGTCATTTGCGTATCGATCTCACAGTTCCTGTTCCTTATTCGAAACCAACGAGTGCATCTGGGCAATATGTTGGAATGTATGGAATGTTCTACGGATTTAAATCATCATCAGATGCAATTCGAGATATGAGACTCGTCGACAGTCAAGGAAACATCATTGATAATACACTTCAGAATAATCACATCCACGAATCGTTTCTGTATCACACTTTCAAGTCACATGAAGAGAAAAACAACATGAAGCATTGCTACAGTCTTTGGGAAAATGTTCAGAGAATGGATCCAAGTGTGTGTGGATACTATCATTGTCCAGTCGATGCTGCTTCTTCTAACATCACATTTACGATTCCACCGGTCATTCCATTTGTGAATCTCCTGCCATTAAGTACTTTCGATCAGTATCCAAATTCCATCTTTGGCAATCTCCGATTGAGATTTCATTTAACAACTGATTCACTTGTGTATTGTCCTATTAGAGTTTCCACAATCGTAAGGAAAACACTTGAAAACAGTATCGATCAAAATCCAAGTAAATCGATATCAACTCTGTCAACTCAATCCCAAACAGAATTAATGTACGATGGAGACTTCTCGACATTGACTCAAGAATTTACACAAATCGGGAATCCAGTTCAACGAATTCAATATTTTCAACCGGCATCATCAGGTACTGTGAAATACATCGCTACATCGCCAGACACTTCCACTGTTCTTTCTTCATCAGTGGATAAAGTCACTTCGATTTGCTATGGATATCAAATGACTGATGCAACAAAGCAATCTCTCTTCAACACATATTCAAAGACTCTTTATGTTCTGAAAGCTGAAAGAATTGACACACAATCGTTCCAACCAAAAGCAAATGCCATGGGAGTCAGATCAAACATCAGCATCAAACTCAACAATCTCATGAATCTGATGTGCTTATTCCCTGAAAGACCAAATGAATGTACAGTCTTCAGAAATCCTCAATATGTTGGTCAATTCGAAATGCTTGGATCCAACTTTCCCAATTTCCCGATGTCAACTATATCACCAGAGTTCTATCAAATGATGATGGTGAATGGTGATTTCATTGGTTGTTCAGCAACAGAAGAGTTTGAGAATTCAATTTGTTCCACTCGAGTATTTCACGACAGAGGAGCTGACTACAAGAGAACAAGACCAGTCACGGATGCGACTTCTTTCACATTCATGGTTCCAACAGATCGAAGTGAAATTGCTGGTGGAGAAGAAGGAATCTCGACAGCAGAATCAGTTAATATTGTCTACAGAGGAACACCAATCAAACAGGGAGAGCTTGATCCATATTTCACATCAACTCCAGAAGGTCCTCCTCCACCAATTCTCGCACTACATCAAGCAACATACTGGCTGTTCTGGATTGAGAATGGACAGCCACGAGTGCGATATGTCATTGATCGTCGACTCCAAGAAGCATACGAAGAAGTGAAGAGAGGTTATTGAATAGAACAAATGTGATATTTTATTTTTGTAGAAATCACAAATGGTGAAGCGATACTTCTCAATTCAGAATTCTCACACTGCTCAACTCCCTCCTGATTTTACCAATTCTAGGAAACAAAAGTACATCTACTTTCTTGACTGCAAACTCATCCATGTGAAGGAAGAGATTACTGGTTCAACAATAGTGATTTCAAAGGATATTCCACAGCACATCACAATCCATGGTGATTGGATTCAGACTGATGCACACAATGATTCTTATGTTGCTTTCTGCAACGAACAGATTGCGAAGCGAAAGAAGTGGGAATTAAGCACTCGACAATCAATTGTGAAGATCTGGTTCAAAGACAGTTCTGGTGAATCAATTGAGATGGAAACATCGGAAACAATCAATGGAAAAATAATCAAAGAGTATTATGAATTTCTGGTTGATCTCATGTTGGAGTACTAGTCAGTGAATTCTATTTTTGAATGAGTTCATTAATGATTGTCTGTTGTTGCCCAACAATAGAGCACAATTCCTGAATTGCTTTGATACAGAAGCAAGAGAGTTCTGCATAATCAACTTGAAGACAGTCTGGATTTGAATCATTTACGACTTCAGGAAATATTTCTTGGATCTGTTGAGCAATCACACCAATGTGTTTCTTCTCACTTTCCTTCTTCAAGCATTCACATTTCTCTTTGCAGTTCTTCAAGTGCTCTTCATCTGTCTCATTTTCTATTTGCTTTGTGACTTTGCTGATCTTCGAGTCGAATGTGTTGAACTGATACTGCACAATTTCGACTTTATTCAGTTGCTCAAGAACATCGGGGTATGGTTCAATATTTCTTTTGACTCTTCTGTCTGACAACTGAGAAAAACCCCCTGTTGGTGATATTGAAAATACTCCTGAACCAGTGTCCTCATCGTAGTAATAGAGTGCTGGTTTGTCACAGGGAGACCACATAATTATTCCATCACCATTGAACTGAATTCCAGAAGTTTCTGCAATCGATTGTGAGATTGATATGCCAGACTTAAATGTTGAAGCCGGATATATTCCAGGATACTTCGGAAGTGATCCTTCTGAGATATTCCACTTCGCTCCATTAACATTTATCAATCCTCCAATTTCTGGTGTCGCAATACCAGCTGAACAACTGATTGATCCGTTTGTGCTTACCACTTTTTGGATTGAGGATATCGCTGTCTGCTGTGCTTCAGTTGTCTTCTTAAGTGTGTCGACTTCTTCTTGATTCGTTTCCAATTCCGTCTGTAGTGAGTGAATGACTGCTGCATTCTCAGCGATCGTCGACAGATTATGATCAATCATTTTCTCAATCATTTGTGAATTGTATTTTTGTCGATTCATTTTTTATTTGCTCTTTCATTGAAATTAAAAAAGACAAAAATAGACGTTGAGTAGTTCCTGTTCATGTTCGTGTGAGTTTCCTATGGACACCCCGATACCCCTTTGGGGACGATCTATCTCAATCCTTCTCAATGACTGCTACGCTCTCACAGAGAATAGCGAAGTCCTTGAAGGGATAAGTCTTGGGTGGGCATGATTTTCGGTCAAACTCTCTGTCGAGAATCTGAAGCCAACATGAACCCCGGGGACAATCTTTCGATCATCCGTCTCCAATCCAACCTTCAATTCGTTCTACGCATCAGTCACGAGGGCACCATTTAGCCTGAGTATCTTGGAACATTACGTCGAGGTCTCACACTTGCACTAACAGGACCTACTCTTCATATGCAAAATAAAAAATTCAAATAAAAAAAAATCAGCGTTAGTTGTGTGAACACCCAAATCATCCCAAATTCTTCTCTGAAAGAAAAGGAACCTGCTTGTACTCACCAACGAGCTCACAGTTGTACTTCCTCAGTTCATTCTCAACAAACGATTGAGTGTAGTGTCGACGTTGTGACATGTGTGGTCTGTTTCCTTGATTCCACAACTTTGGCTTTATCCTCCACTCTACACCTTCATGAACATAGATGACTGGGATATTATGTCTGACATACTCTGAGACAAGTTCACAGTTCTCTTCTTTCATTGACTGAATCAAAGCTTGCTTGGCATCTGTTCGACGTCGTTCGTATGTAGTATTCACTGTTGTCATTTAATACAAATTAAAAAATCAAAAAAAAATAAAAAACATAAATGAAATGTGAAGTGAGGTGTTGGAACTTTTTATTTCTTGTTCCTTGTTGTGCCAGCTTTCATCTTGCTTCTTTCTTTTTTGTTCTTTCTTTTTTGCTTCTTCCTTCTTTGCAGTGCATGCTTTCAGTTTCTTCATTCTTTCATTCAATTCATCATTCATTTTTCAATCATTCAATCATTCAATCATTCAATTTTTCAAGTTTGTATGATTGTACCATGAGACAACCCGATACTCCTTTGGGGATCATTCTATCGTGATCCTACTCAATGACTACTGCTGGCGAATTCCTTGAAGGGTTAAGTCTTGGGTGGGCATGATTTACGGGCACATCTAAGTGCGGCCAACATGAACCCCGGGGCGGATTCCTAGAAATCCACCGTCTCCAATTCAACCTTCAATTCGTTCTACGCATTAGTCACGAGGGCACCATTTTGCCTGAGTGTCAAGGGAAATTACGTCGAGGTATCATACTTCAACTTTTTTGGAATTTTTGAATTTTTGAATTTTTGAATTTTGAATTTTTGAATTTTTGAATTTTGAATTTTGAATTTTTGAATTTTTGAATTTTTGAATTTTTGAATTTTTGATTTTTTTTAAATTTTTGAAATTGTTTTGGCATTTTGAAACTTTTTCATTTTTTTTTGAAATTAAGATTGCCCCTCGCCTGAATCGAACCACCCCCTAGAAACGGGTGGCCATGGAAACATACCCACTGAGCTACTAGCTCCTGAAAATGTTAGTTTCGACCTGTGCCTTATACTCCGAATGTTCAGATCTGCTATATATTCCTTTTATCGTCTACCTATCTACCCTCGTTAAAAAGCATGACTTTATCACGTCAGCGATTTTTTCAAAATATGTTAGATTTTCCTTTTTAACTTTTTACCCCCGTTAAAAAGCATGACTATTTCACGGGAGCGATCTGCTAAATCTTAATTCTTGGCCACTTGTTACCCTCGTTAAAAAGCATGACTGTTTCACGGGAGCGTTTTTGCTATATATTGAATTTCTTGACAAAGTTTTCAAATTTTAAATCTGCTATAGTGTCTTTTTTTCGGGTATAAAGTTTCTGGTTTTCCGGGATAATTTCAGGACCGGATAGTCTAGTGGTAATGGTGAGTGCACGCACTACTACTACTAAGCTGAAGGTCCTAGGTTCAATTCCTGGCGGAAGCATTTAATTTCACATATCACTGCCCTTTGGCATGGTCTAGGCCCTTGGCAAGACCAACGTACGTTTCCGGAACTCAAACCGATAAAAATGAGTTCCGATGCCGGTCTAAAAGGGACCGATGAGAAGGGTCGCAACCTTCGGAACCTTGAAAAAATACACCAGCTTCCGCCAAAATCAAGGTTTTTGCATTTTTGGAAATTTTCGAAATTTTGCTTCAACTTGAAAGTTTGAAGTAACTGAACTCTGGAAGAGAATATTTCTCTAAGATTGACAACTTTCTGAAATGAAAATGACTTTTACTCCAAGTATTTTCTGAATTGTCAATCGGCATGGAGAAAAAGCTATAGTAGTGGTGTCTAAGGAGCGGGGGTTCCCAAATCGCCTTCTATACTACTAATGAATATCAGTGTGTTGATTGGGTTGTCAAACGATGTGCTATTGTAGACTCTCTATCAACAATTTAGGTTTGATTTCAGGATATATCTCTTATCTAGTCCTCTTTTATCGTGTCTAGCACTCCAGTTTCAGATTCAACGAAAGTAGACCATTTTTCTCCTCCTCGACTGATTCGTCGTTTTTCGCAAGCTGATTGCATGAGACCATTGAATGCGCACAGCACAATAGGTCAACAATACGTTGACACGGTATCGTCCAATATTGTCTCATTTTTTCCAATTGAGTACTCTCCTCATTCTCTCAGAGCACGATGACAAAGACAGGTGATGAATGAGCAAAACAACGATGTATGAAATGTTCTATGAAATTCTGAATGATCTTTTTGAAAGAACATCGAATACCGACACACGACTTAGACGGAGGTTTGACACTTTTTTCATTTTCGTGAAAACAAAGAATTCTACAGTGGCACGTTTGATGTGACGAGTTACAAATTACTCAACAGTCCGACCGACTGTATTGTCCTGTCGAACACTCTCATTTAAATAGTGTATCACACGCTACCGACTCACCACGGATGGTCATCCCAGAACAAGAACATTTCCTGAATTACGATAGACAAACAGATTTGTCGTTTGATGACAAATCAAGAATTTATTGTTCGCTTGCTACCCTTGTGAATGAGAACTATCCATTTGACAATGCTCTTCAGGACAGAGCTGCCCAGTTTCTGAAGAGTCTCGAACCAAACAACATCGACCTATGTTTTGCCACAAAACTCGTCACCGACCTCGTTCCCTCTTCAACCGGATCGACTTCTGGGTTTGTTGAGAGCATTTTCACTCTGCTGTCATCTCCCCACTCGACTGTAGTTGCTGCAGTATTGTCATTTCTGCTATCAATCCTCATCGTCCCGCCCAATCGAATTCATTTTGACTTTGTGGGATCCGATCTTCTCGCCCCTGTATTAGCTACTGTTCAACCTCACACGCTGCCCATTTCAGGAAATGAAACGACAATTGGCACTCTGTCCGGATTCATTGTCCATTCAACTGCTCTCGCCATCACGGCGTATCTCGGGGGTATTGGTGTCACTGATGCTGTCGAAAAATACAACCATCGTGAAATGATCTTTCGGAATGTCGTTCTTCCATCGTCTCAATTTGTGACATTTCTTATCACAAATCGGTACATCCTCTTTGGAGACTTGTTATTTACCTTCATGTTTCTTTTGAGCATTCTCATTCGAATCTGCCCATTTCATCGTCCAGCATTGGAGTTTGTTCTCTCATCTCCGATTGTGATGACATTCTCAAGTTGTCTCTTATCCATCGACGACAGTCCTTCAGTTTGGGGACTTTTCCAAAACATCAACAATTCACTTGAAGAATGGATGGTAAAATCCGATGATCCGTGACCCTCATCAGAGTATGGGTAGAGTGACTTTTCCTAATTTGAATCAAACTGAGTTTAATAAAATGGTAGAGGTGCGAAAAATGTATAGAAGTCGAATCTTTCCAAGTTGATCCACACTTCACTCCGATCCTTTATCCCGTCACTTTTTCACAATGTCTGGTCGTCTTCACAGCCCCCCGCTCAAGAGCAGGGGGGGCTGTGAAGACTATTAGTGAATTCTCAAAAGAAACATGGGAATAAAGGATCTTTGTGAAGTGTCGAAACAAATAAAGGTCCTTGATCTCGGCACAATGGTGACATCCCGGAAACAAACAGTCTCGAAATTCTAATTAACACCAAAGATTTTGGTATAGAAGATAGACGACAATGAAGATGTGACGATCAAGTCATTTGGAAAATTGGTCATTCGATCAGAACCCTTAAACCGAGGAGGGTCACGGATCATCGGATCTTGCCAAACGGATGATACAATCTCTGTTTTCGGAAGGATTTGAAGACACACTCGAACAGATGATGAACTACGACAAGGACGGAGAGTATGGCAATGTTGTTGCTCGCTATAGTCACATGCTCTCACAGAAACTGGGATCGAATGTGGAATTCCCTGAACACGATGATGACGAAGAAAACAGTGAAAGCGATGACGAAGAAAGTGAGGACGATGACGCCTCGCTCGAATGACTCCACAATCATTTCTGTGGACTCTCCTCGGATGTTGGGAATGTATTGATTGCTGGTGCAGATGAACAGATTCTGAGATCGCCTCCAATCGTCCAGAAATGGTTTGCTCTTTTGGGTTGGTCGTTGTTAACGCGGCTGTCTTTGACTGTCACATCGTCAACCGTCCTCTCTCCACACAATTCCTTGCGTCCCTTCACGATGCATTGTGACCAGATTATCTTTCCCAATCTCGACTTTCGAACATCTCCGAAACACATCTCGTTTTTCTCGTCGAAATAGGATGTGCCCCACATTTCAGCCATTCCACAGCCGTCCACGATTTGTTTGAGGTGTATCTCATTATTTTTGAGATTCACGATTTGTGTAATCTCCCGTTTGTTCTGTTTTCCTTCTTCCAGCTCCATCCATCCATCCAATCTTTCTCTCCCTTTCCGTATCTCTCTCAACCACATTTTAGTATCTCTGGAAGTGATTAATGCCCGTATTCAACGGACAAGGGTGTGAGTCATGTTTTGAAGCGGGACAATCAGCTCAAAGCAAAACTCACTCGACACGCCTCTCCTCGTTCTCCAACACGGAACAACGATTCACCAGCTAGTGAGGAGCAATTGTCCGGACAAGGTGAGGCGCTGTCCGTCCTCGGACAGCGCCTAATTAGGAGGTCACCACTCGTAAGTCGCAACAATGGGCTTGATCAACCAATTCTTTCTGTACACGACTAAACCCAGGAATTAATAAATTGATGACGAAAACAATAAGAGTGAAATAGGAAGGTTACATGTGGATGCGTGAATATGAGGAAGAAAAAGTAATTTAAGAGGAAGAGGTGGGAAAGTGACGTTTTGGAGTGTGGATAGGCTGTGATGACCGTGCGAAGGGGCAGGAGGGAATGAGTACACGAGGTGAGGGAGGGATGATCACACGAGGTGAGGGGAGGGGATGATCACACGAGGTGAAGGGAGGGAGGATCACACGAGGTGAGGGGAGGGGATGATCACACGAGGTGAGGGGTGGGAATGAGTACACGAGGTGAGGGGAGGGGATGATCACACGAGGTGAGGGGAGGGGATGATCACACGAGGTGAAGGGAGGGGATGATCACACGAGGTGAGGGGTGGAGATGATCACACGAGGTGAGGGGGGGGGAGGTCACACGAGGTGAAGGGAGGGGATGATCACACGAGGTGAAGGGAGGGGATGATCACACGAGGTGAAGGGGAGGGGATGATCACACGAGGTGAGGGGAGGGGATGATCACACGAGGTGAGGGGAGGGGATGATCACACGAGGTGAGGGGGAGGGGATGATCACACGAGGTGAAGGGAGGGATGATCACACGAGGTGAAGGGAGGGATGATCACACGAGGTGAGGGGTGGAGATGATCACACGAGGTGAGGGGAGGGGATGATCACACGAGGTGAAGGGAGGGGATGATCACACGAGGTGAAGGGAGGGGATGATCACACGAGGTGAAGGGAGGGGATGATCACACGAGGTGAGGGGAGGGGATGATCACACGAGGTGAGGGGTGGGGAACGATTCCATTGATTCTTCAGGCATTGACAGCAGGGATGTCAAATACCCCGCGCCTGTTGAAGGAGACGACAAATGTGCGGTTGGTCGGTCGGTGTTTTCGGGATAGAGAGGAGACGACCAGATCCAAGAACGAGGGACGCATCGTCGATCGAGAGACCGGAGCAACTGACGGAGACATCAGAGTTCATCTCAGAGCAGGACGGTTGGGAGGAGTCGAGATGGTTGAGTGACGAAATGGCTGTCAGAGGAAGGAGCGTCCGAAGTTCACTCGATCTGTGAACAACGTCAATGATCGAAATCGAACTGTCATCGTTCCCCTCAGAACAGACAATCATAAATGGGGAACATTCAGGATTTGAGATGATCGTACTCGACGAGACAGTCACGTTGGAGTTAGAGAGTTTTCCAGCCGATGTTCCCATCCATCCGCAATCAATTATCATCAATGATACCAAAATCGAGCAGTGTGTGAAGATAAATATGAAGTTTGTCCTTTCGTCATGGTGGTTGGCTTTGTTCTTCCCCGTCAGAGACTCATGATGATGAGTTTCGTCCACCGACTATATGTGACAGATTCTTGTTCGTTTTCCTCAAAGATTCAGCGTGGTAGATGAGACTAGGTACTGTTGCGCATGAAATTGATGGTTGTTTAAGTCGAGTACGCGTGGAAATCCGTCCTGATTGTTGCATTTTTCTGGGGTCGGCTCCTCATCGATTGCGAATCCGAACAGAATAATGGAGTGTTGACATAGTCGCACTTCACGGTTCGTTTCGGAGATTGATCAAGAAGAAGTTCATCATCCGCCAAATCCTTGGAAGCTGGTTTTGAATGAACCGATTACTCTCGTTCTGTAATTTGACGCATGAATAAGACCTGCTGAACACGACATGTCCCGCGTGCATGATAAGAGGATCCGTTCCGTGTCTCCGCTTTTCAAAAATATGCTGTGATGTTCAGAGACTCCTTCAGTTTGATCTCAAGGCGGTTCTCGATTGTGAGTGAATTAGACATTGTGTCGAGTCTGAAGATGTGAACCTTTCCTTCAGATAATGAACTGACAATGAGAAAAGCAGAATTGTGGACAGTGTCGGGAATGTGATGTCCTTGATCTTCTGCGTTTTGTTTGGAAGAAAAGAGGAGGCGTGTAATGAGACTAATCGATGAAGATGAGTGGAGAAAGAAAAAAGATGCATACTGATGTTGTTTGTGATCCAGATTTCTTCTATTTATGTCCATTTCTGATTGGAGAAAGATCTTATCATCTATTACAGACAAATGAAGAGAAAGAGGTAGAGAAGAGTGAAACGATAATAAAAATGAATACTGATATTGTTCATTTTCCATGTGTCAATTCAGTGTGACATCATCGAGAGTGAGGAGATGGGTAAAGTGTGAACTGTGGAGATCTCCACAAGTTTGAAATTCAATGGAGACAGCAATGAGTGACAATTGGATAAAAGAAGTGTGGAATGGACAAGGGAATTCGAATTGCGATGTAATGGTCTCTGAGAGAAAATGTGAGTCGAAGTCACCATCCGATGGGGAGGACGATCCGGACCTGTCCAGGACTGGACACGATTGTCCGTTTCCAAATGATCATAAATGCCTCGTGAAGAAATTCAGACGACTCTTTTTTTCACCAAATGAGCTCATGTCCAAGATCGGACAGGCCAGGACAATTCGGCAATTTATGGGATTTTTGTCCGAATTCTCTAATACTCGTTTTTGATTTTTTTGAAAGACAAAATCTGAACAAAATTAACATCTTGGATGAATTGGAGGAAAAATTGAGTGTCAATCACGTCTATTTAAGCCACAAGAAACACTTCTTTCCGACTTGGACAGGGTCTCTGTCCGATGTCCGAGGAGAACGTGGTTTTGTCCGTCCGTTGCTCATCCCTATCACCAGCACAATATCCGGACGCTTCTCTTTTGCTTAGATTTTTTTGTGTTCTCCCCATCCACTCCATCCTTTTCTCTCTTCTCTCCTTCTCACTCTCCCCATTCACTCCCAGATTCTGCCAATATCGCCTCTGAAATGGGATCCAACTGACTGACCCTCACTGTTCCCCACACCCCATCACAATCATCGGGACGAGACAGAACCATTCAACAGACATCCCAAGTGCGAGACAGGAACTTATTCGTTATCAATGATGATTGATTTCATTCTTCTCCACACATCATATCATTGGTTTGAACAATTTGTTTGTTGCGCAAGGATTTTGTGACGGTGTCCATTTGACGAACAATGGGATGATCTTCTTCCTCTTTCAATGGGAAAACGAAAAGCCTCTTTGCACAAACGTCGTGGTCCTCGTTTGAACAGTTCACATGAATCACCTTCGACTATCGACCCAGAACATGAGCCATTTCTGAAATTCGATGAGAACTCAGAATTGACGTTTTATCATCAATCAGAGATTTACAATTCCCTTATTACTCTTGTGAAAGCGAAATATCCTTTTGACGATGCCCTTCTGGACAGAGCTGCCCGATTTTTAAAGAGCCTCGAGCCAAAGTGGGGCGACGACGGTTATGCAGACAAACTCGTGACAAGGCTCGTTAACTCTTTAGCCAGATCATCAGCTGGCTTTGTTGATAGCATTATGACTCTGTTATCAACACCCCACTCGACTATGATTCCCGCAGCGTTATCGTTCCTCCGCCAAACAACAACGAGAACATCGTCTGCACTTCTCACTGATTTGGTGGAAACAGGTCTCTTTGACAATGTCTTGGCGACTGTTCAACCTCACACGCTGCCAATATCAGGAAATGAAGGGATATTCGACAATCTCATGAAAATCATCGTCGAATGCCTCACCCTCTCGCGACCATCGCGTCTCACGGGTCTCGGGAAGATTGCAGTAGTCGACCAATTGAACCATCGTGAAATGATCTTTCAGAAGGTCGTGCTCCCCTCGTCTCAATTTTTAACATTTCTGATCTCAAATCGACACGTCCTCAATGAAGACTTGCTCAGCTCCTTCGTGGAACTTTTGTGCAAACTCCCTGAAATCGGTCCATATTACCGTCCAACATTGGAATATGTTCTCGCATCTCCGACTGTGATGGCATTATCGAATTGCCTCTTGTCCATTGAAAACAAGGACCATCTCTGGTATTCACTTTACTACATCCACTCGTGGCTTGAAGAATGGCCAAAAGAAGACCGAAAAGTGGACAAATCTGGGAAACGAGTGATGGAAGCTCTGTTTTCGGAAGGCCTCGAAGACACACTCGAAGAGATGATGATGAACGACAAGGGCGGTATTCTTGGTCGCAGTGTTGACGATAAAAGTCACTTCATCTCACGCTCTCTGGGAGCGAATGTGAAAAAGCCACGATGATTGCATCTCAATTCACACATCGAAGGAGCCTCTCGAATGACCCCAACTCATTTCTGTGGACTCTCCTCGGATGTTGGGAATGGGCTGATTGCTTGTGCAGATGAACAGATTCTGGGATCACCTCCAATCGTCCAGAAATGGTTTGCTCTTTTGGGTTGGTCGTTCTCGTCGCGGCTGTCTTTGACTGTCACATCGTCAACCGTCCTCTCTCCAAACAATTCCTGGTGTCCCTGAACGATGCATTGTGACGAGATTATCTTTCCCAATCTCGACTTTTGGACCATCTCAGAAACACTTCTCACTTATCTCGTCGAAATGAGATACAGCCCACATTTCGGCCATTCCACCGGCATCCCCGTTCTGTTTGAGGTTTGTTTTTACGCTTTGATCATTTTCTTTTCTTTCCATCGGCTGTTTCTGTGTTTTTCTTCTTTCTCCCCCCTTCTCTCCTTTTGTGTCATCTCTTCATTCTCATTTTCTCCCATTCTCTCCCGCACAGCTGAAACACTGGATTTTGGTCCTTGTTGTGCAAACTGCTTTTTTCGTGTCGAAGAATCGTCATCCTTCGCCACCTGACAAGACAACGAGGTTGTCGGTCTCATTCCATCATAAATTGATGCTTAGCCTTCGTAGAGTGGACAGTTATTGGTTTATTCTCCCCGTCCCCTGTTTTGGTGACGAGTTTTCTGGTCTTTCTGAACCCGAACTCGTTGTCTCTGAACTGAACTCCAACCCCCTTAAACGAGTGACCACTCCCATCCCATTGTTGCAACATGCCATTTCCAAACACACATGCGGTTCTGATGTCATCGAAAAGGGCGCGCATCGTCACCTCTTTTCATCCATCCATCACACCCTTCAGTCTCCACCATCCACATTTCCAAATGGGTGGCTGCGTCTTCTTTGTTGTTTGCTGTTGGAAAGTGGACATTATGCATCCGAACATAGACTGAGATATTCTCGACGAAAGTGCAACAAGCCAGACAGGAAGATAGTCTTTGTTAATGAGGATTGAATTTATTCTTCTCTTCATCTTGATTACATTTCTTCGAGTACTTCATGGTTTGTGCAAATGGTTGGTTGAGGATCTGTCCGAAGCGCACAATGGGACGATCCTCCTTCGATTTGAATGGAAGAAGAATCAGATACTCTGAACAAACCAAATGATACTTGTTTGAATGATTCGCGGGAATCACGATCGAGTATCGATCCATTGCAAGAACCATTCGTATATTTCTATGAGAACACAGAATTGTCTTTTGAGGACAAATCAACGATTTACAATTCGCTAGTTGCCCTCGTGAAAGCTGAATACCCATTTGACGATGCTCTTCAAGACAGAGCTGTCCGATTTCTGAAAGGCCTCGAGCCGGAGTGGGGTGACGACGATCATGGAGATCAACTTGTCACCGACATCGTTCCCTCTTCAGGGGAATCACACTCAGAATTTTTAGAGAGCATTCTGACTCTGCTGTCATCTCCCTGCTCGACTGTAGTTGCTGCAGCGTTGTCATTCCTCACCAAAATAGCAGAAGTGTCATCATTAGCAATTCGATGTCGTCTCGTGGAGTCTGATCTCGTCAGCAAAGTCTTTACGATTGTTCAACCTCACACACTGTCAATTTCTGGAGATGAAACGATCATCGACAAACTCATCAGAATCATCATTTCTTGCTTCTACCTCTCACAACCGTGGTCTCTCAACCTGCTTGGCATCACTGCTGCAGTCGACCAATTCAACCATCGTGAAATGATCTTTCAGAAGGTCGTGATCCCATCCTCACTATTTGTCACATTTCTGATCTCAAATCGAATTGTCCTAAATGGAGACTTGTTTCAATCCCTCATCTCTCTATTGGAAAAGCTCCTTTCCATCGGCCCGTATCATCGTCCAACTTTAGATTATGTTCTCGCATCTCCGATTGCGATGGCATTCTCTAGTTGTCTCTCATCTGTCGAAGAATGTCATGATCTCTGGAACATTCTCGACAACGTCGACAGTTCGCTCGAAATTTGGAAGAAAGAAGTCCCAGAAGTCGCTAAACCTGCAACACGGATGATGCAAGTTCTGTTTTCGGAAGGCCTCGAAGACACACTCGAACAGATGACGATGATCAACAAGGGCGATTTTTATGGGATCAGTGTTGTTGACGAGTGTCACTCCATCTCGCAATTGCTGGGATTGAATGTATATGATGCTGCACGGTGAGATCTGAGATGACGCGTCAAACCAGTCTCTCTCGAATGACTCCAAAATCATTTCTGCGGACTCTCCTCGGATGTTGGGAATGCGTTGATTGCTGGTGCAGTTGAACAGAATCTGAGATCGCCTCCAATCGTCCAGAAATGGTCTGCTCTTTTGGGTTGGTCGTTCTCACCGCGACTGTCTTTGACTGTCACATCGTCAACCGTCCTCTCTCTAAACAATTCCTGGCGTCCCTGAACGATGCATTGTGACCAGATTATCTTTCCCAATCTCGACATTTGAACAATCTCCAAAACACGTCTCGTTTTTCTCGTTGAAATGGGATATACCTCACGTTACGGCCATTCCACAGCCGTCAACGATTCGTTTGAAGTGTGTTCTGAATTTTTATGATTTCGGGAGGGATAGCGTATGACCACAGCTTCCTCCCCGTCATTTGAATTTTGGAGGAGATCGCAGACCAAAACACGGATATTCCGACGACTGTGAACGACACAGTGTGACAACTGATCAAAAAACTGGTCTCACAAGAGAAATTGTTGCAAGAGGGTATTTTCGGGATCTGGCCACCGAAAGCGACGATCGACGAGCTACTCGGGAAATATCAGAAGAAACGAGATTTGGAGTTGTGCAAACAGCAGCGGGATGTTCTTTGGGGCTTCTTGAAGACGATTGTGCGGGAGTTCCTGCAGCCCTTCGTTCGCGTTTCGCAGTCGCCTTTGTTCACCGCCGCTGTGTCGACGCTGTGCCCTCCGCACGCGATGCGGCTGCTGGTCTCCACGCTTCCCGCCCAAACGCGGGACATCATGCACTCGATGTGGTGGTTGCTGGGAAAGGTGAGTCTGTACGACGAGGAGACGAAGATGAGCATGAAGAACTTGTGGATTGTGTTGACTGCGATTTTGTTTGAAGAGTTCAACCAGAAATGACGACACTTGCGAACGTGTCGATGATCCAGCCCAACAACCCTCTTTTCGCGTGGACTGAAGTTGTGATTGCGCAACAGGAAGTTTGTTTGAGCGGAGTCTCGAAGTGCCTATTCTGCGCCTATATTGCAGTAGCTGAAGCGCTATGTGAATCAGAAGGGAGTGGTGGGACGTTGATGATGGAGTTGGGGTTCGAGGCAGGAGAGGTGTGCTTTTGTTACGCGTTTGACTGGCGGGGGGAGGGGTGGATGCTGGGGGAGGTGAAGGGAGAGGTTGGGATGCTTGCGATGAACTACTTCCGAATGAGGCGGATGGGGGAAGAGAAGAAGAGGGAAGAGGAGAGAAAGGGCGAGTAGGAGCGGAAGAGGAAGGAGGAGAAGAAGGAGGAAGTTGTCCAGCCGACTCTCTCCATCCTGCCTTCCGACCGCACGCCAGACAAGACGCGGCTTCGGAAGTGCTGGCCAGAGTGTGTGTGGGAGGCCGTGTTCCTCGAGACGAAGAAGGACGCTGTGGCTGTGTGTCTGCAGAGTCGGGAGGAGGATGAGGTGGGAGAAGAGGGAGAGCAGGCGCCGCTGTTGCAGTGCGATCTTCCGAACAGCCTGTACAGTGTGGACAGTGGGAAGGGAAGGAACGAGGGAGTGAGGAACAAGGGAAGGCGAGTGTTCGAACACACAGGCGATGCAGACGACAAAACTCCGAAGGAAGACGCAGCGATGCTGGACAGGTTTCGGAAGGAGAGGCCGCGCACGATGCGAATGGGTGCGATTGCGCCAGTGACACTTGTCGATGTGTGGTTCTGTTTCTTGTTGGGTTGTGGTTGTTGTTTGATTGTGTTTCCTGTTTTTGTGTTTGTTTCCTCATTTTTGCTCTCCTCTCTGTGCAGGCACAGGCCATCCCGCCCGACCCGCGCCACTCTGTGCTCCCTCCGCCCCCACCCAACACGCCACCCAGTCTGCCTTCCTCTCTTCCTCACTCTCCCTCTCCTCCAGCCCTCTCTCTCCCTCTCCACCATCTCTCCTTCGTCCTTCCCCGATCTTCTGGCTGAGCACATCCCAAACACGCGAGTTGTTGATTATCTACTGACGCACGTGGCGACACTGGCGGACGAGGTGAAGAAGCTGCGAGAGGAGCGGCAGGAGCACCTGAAGGTTCGGGAAGAGGTGGAATCGGTGATGGCGCAGATGGAGTTTCTTATTGAGCTTCTGGAGACGCCGAACAAAGAGCAGCCGAGAGCGAAGACTTCGGGATGATACTCTTTAGTCCCACTTCATGTTTTGAATTTCGTTTATTCTCTTCTCTTGCACATCCATCACTTCCGAACCGGCATGGATTGACTCAACACTTACTCTCCTTCTGCCTGTTGATTTCTCTTCGCCATGAACGAGAATTGCGCGTATTGTCGTCCATCCATCACCCCCAAAAATGTCCACCATCTACAATTCAAAAATAAGGTAATTCGATATGACGAAAATCTGACATGTCCCACAAAGTTAAAAATGGGATGATCGTCTGGCATACTCTCAATGAATCCTAATCTTTCTCATTCTAATGTGTCTTCAGATGCCTCTTTGAATCGTTCACGCGAGTCTCCTTCACCAATCGACCCATTGCAAGAACCTTTCCTGTGTTTCGATGAAAACACAGAATTGTCCTTCGAAGACAAATCTAGAATTTACAATTCTCTTGTTGCCCTGATCAGAGCTGAACACCCATTTGACAAAGCGCTTCAAGACAGAGCAGCCCGACTTTTGAAGAGCCTCAAACTGAACAGGGAGGATGAACCAGAAGCTGCGTCTAAACTCGACAATGACCTTGTTTTCTCTTCAACTGAATCGCCTTCTAAGTTTCTTGATGGCATTCACACTCTGCTGTCATCTTCCCACTCGACAATAGTAGCTGCAGCGTTGTCCTCACTTTTCGAATCATCGTTCAATTCATATCCTGCGCTTCCTTTGCATTACATTGAGTCAGATCTCGTCCCCAATCTCTTAAGGACTGTTCAGCCTCACACTATATCGATTTCAGAAGATGAAGCGATGATTGACAGTTTGGTCGGAATCATCAGTCACTTCGTCTATCTCACACTTCCATGGTCTCTCAGTGACACTGGCGTCACTGCTGCCGTCGACGCATTCAACCATCGTGAAATGATCTTTCAGAAGGTCGTGCTCCCATCGTCTCAATTTGTGACATTTCTGATCTCAAAACGGCACGTCCTCAATCGCGACTTGTGCACGTCATTCGTGTATCTGTTAAGCATACTCTTTCAAATGGGTCCATTTCATCGTCCAACATTGAAGTTTGTTCTCTCCTCTCCGATTGTGATGGGATTGACAAGTTGTCTCTCTCTCGCCAATCGAGATTTTGATGTCTGGAGCATTCTTGCGCACATTGCACAACCACTCTCCTTTTGGACGAGAGGAAGTGCAGAAGTGACCCAATCTGGGAAAAGGATGATGCAAGAGCTATTTTCGGAAGGCTTCGAAGACACACTCGAACAGATGCTGAGGAATAACATGGACGGAGATGATGGTTTCCGTCTTGTGGACGAGTGTCACCTCCTCTCAAACAAACTGGGATTAAATGTGGAATTCACTGAATTGTGGGATCTCGAAGGACACCTCGAAGCCGTCTCTCTCGAATGACCCCAACTCATTTCTGTGGACTCTCCTCGGATGTTGGGAATGGGCTGATTGCTTGTGCAGATGAACAGATTCTGGGATCACCTCCAATCGTCCAGAAATGGTTTGCTCTTTTGGGTTGGTCGTTCTCGTCGCGGCTGTCTTTGACTGTCACATCGTCAACCGTCCTCTCTCCAAACAATTCCTGGTGTCCCTGAACGATGCATTGTGACCAGATTATCTTTCGAAATCTCGACTTTTGGACCATCTCAGAAACACTTCTCACTTATCTCGTCGAAATGAGATACAGCCCACATTTCGGCCATTCCACCGGCATCCCCGTTCTGTTTGAGGTTTGTTTTTACGCTTTGATCATTTTCTTTTCTTTCCATCGGCTGTTTCTGTGTTTTTCTTCTTTCTCCCCCCTTCTCTCCTTTTGTGTCATCTCTTCATCCTTTTCACTCATTCTCTCCCCGACCGCTCAAAACAGGATTTTGGTCCTTGTTGTGCAAACTGGTTCTTTCGTGACGAAGAATCGTCGATCATCGGCTCCTCACAAATCCACGAGTTTGCCCTCCCCATTCCGTCACAAGTTGATGTTTAGCCTTTATCTGGAGGACTATTCTTGATTTATTCTGCCCGTCCTCTGTTTTGGTGACAAGTTTTCTGGCATCTCACATCTCGCATTCTCATCCACTGAGCTGAACGATATCACATTAAATGAATCACAACTCCCATCGCATTGTTTCGACATGCCCTTTCCAAACACACATGCAGTTCTGATGTCGTCGAGTTGAGCACCAATCGTCGCCTCTCATGTTCGGTCATTCAGAATCAGAAGTATCTCTCATCCACATTTTGAAGGATCTGGCTTTACCTGCTTTGTTGTTTGCTGTCGGAAGGAGGACAAGCTGGATGTGTGGACGTCGACTCAGAAACAATCGAAGAATGTCCAACTTGCCAGACAAGCATTTATTTGTTGTCATGGATGATTGGATTGTTTAGTCTCTTCGTGTTGATCACATTTCGTGGAATGATTCATGTTTTATGTCATCGGTTTGATGGAAAACACGATGTGCTGGACTGTGGGAAGATCCTCCTTCCAGTATCGATGGCAACAACAACTCATTCACTGAACACATCCACTGATGCCCCTCTGAATGGTCCACAAGAATCAACTTCAATTATCATCCATTATCAAGAACCATTCCTCGAATTCGATCCCATTTCAGAATTGTCGTTTGAGGACCAATCAAAGATTTACTGCTCACTTGTTGCCCTCGTTAAAGCCGAACAGCCATTTGACAACATCCTTCTCGACAAAGCTGCCCAATTTTTGAAGAGCCTTGAACCGGACTGGAACCAAGAAATCTATGCAGACAGACTCGTCACTGAACTCGTTCCATCATCAAACGGATCACCTCCTGGCTTTATCGACAGCATTCTGACTCTGCTGTCATCTCCCCACTCGACGGTGGTTGCAGCAGCGATGTCGTTTTTGATAAGAACAACAATTGAGTCATCGCAAACAATTCGATGTCGTCTCGTGGAGTCAGATATCGTCACCAAAGTGATAGCAACTCTTCAACCTCACACAATGCCCATTTCTGGAAATAGAGCAATATTTTCCAAGTTTGTCAAAATCATCTTCTTTTGCCTCCAACTCGCCAACCCATTCCCTCTCAGTAAACTTGGCATCATTGAGGCAGTCGACAGATTCAACCATCGTGAAATGATCTTTCAGAATGTCTTGCTCCCATCGTCTCAATTTGTGGTATTTCTGATCACAAATCGGTTCATCTTCGATGGAGACTTGTTTCGTTCATTCATGTCTCTATTGGTAACACACATTCGAATCTGCCCGTATCATCGTCCAACTTTAGATTATGTTCTGGCATCTCCGATTGTGATGGCATTCTCAAGTTGTCTCTCGTTCGTCGAAGATGATGGTTATCTCTGGGTTACCCTCGTTGACCTCGTCGAATCACTAATCGAATGGGAGGAAGATGGCCCGGAAGTGGCCCAATCTGGGAAACGGATGATGGAAGCTCTGTTTTCGGAAGGCTTCGAACACACACTCGAACAGAGGGTCAAACACGACAAAGACGGTATTTCTGGTCCCCACACTGCCATCACTTGTTGCAAAATCTCAAAATTGATGGGATCGAATGTGAAGCAGCTTTGACGAGGCTTCTCATCTGACGAATCGAAGTCGCCTCTCTCGAATGACACCAACTCATTTCTGCGGACCCTTCTCGGATGTTGGGAATGCTCTGATTGCTGGTACAGACGAACAGATTCTGGATCGCCTCCAATCGTCCAGAAATGGTCAGCTCTTTTGGGTTGGTCGTTGTCAACGCGGCTGTCTTTGATTGTCACATCGTCAACTTTCCTCTCTCCACACAATACCTCGTGTCCCTGAACTATGCATTGTGACCTGATTATCTTTCCCAATCTCGACTTTTGAACCATCTTTGTAAACTTCTCATTTATCTCGTCGAAATGATATGCACCCCACATTCCCGCCATTCCACAGCCATCCACGATTTGTTTGAGGTGTGAATCTTTGTTTTTGAGATTCATGATTTGTGCCATCAGCTCTTTCTGTGAATCATTCTTCTTTCACTCCTCCTCCTTTCTTGTCTCATCTCTTCATCATCCTTTTCTCTCCTTCTCCAATCCCAGCAAGCAGCGTGCATTGGACCTTGTCGACATATCCTCACATTCGTTCATGTTGCCGTTTTCGTCGTTCATCACTTCCAACACAACCAGACGAGTTTGGAGTTGCACTGTTGTCATTTTCTGATGTTGAACCGTTCTTCGATGGAACACGGTTGGATTGGCCTGCCCTTCTTCTGTCCTGCTGACTCACTTTCTTGCTTTTCTGAACACGAACTCTTCTTCACTGAACTGGACGGAATCGATCTTGAACAACGTCCAATTCGCATCCCAATTGTGTGAACATGCCATTTTTGGAACAGTTCTGATCTTACCGTCTCTTCACCATGAACCAGAATCGTCGCCTAATTTTGTCCGTCCATCACCCTCTCAACTCTCCACCATCCACAATTCGAAAGTATTGGCTTCGCGTGAGTTGATGGTGGGTTTGAAAAGTGACTATTCTTTGTATGCGGACATTGAATGAGAAACTCCCGTTGAAAGTGCAACATGCCAGACAGGAAGATATTCGTTGCCAATGATGATTCATGTCATTCTTATATTAATCTTCATTTTCTTTATTTCGAGAATTCGTTTGTTGTGCAAGAGTATGTTGACTTTCGCTCAAAAACGAACGATGGGATGATCCTCCTCTGATTTCAATGGAAAGGGAATCATGTTCTTTAAAAGCTTCTAACGATACCTTATCGACTGACTCTCAGAAATCACCTTTGATTATCAAGTATAAGGATGAACCTTTCCTGTCCTTCGACGAAAACTCAGAATTGTCGTTTCAGGACAAATCGACCATTTACTGTTCGCTTGTTGACCTCGTGAAAGCGGAATATCCATTTGACTATGCACTTCAAGACAGAGCTGCCCAATTTTTGAAGAGTCTCGAACCAAAACGGTACGACAACGCTCTTGCCGATACATTCGTCACAGACCTCGTTCCGTCTTCAGCCAGATCGCCTTCTGAATTTGTTGACAGCATTCTGACTCTCCTATCGTCTCCCCACTCGACTGTGATTGCTGCGGCGTTGTCATTCCTAACGGACACAACCAGGGAGTCATCACCCGCAATTCGATGTTGTCTCGTGGAATCAGATCTCGTCACCAAAGTTTTAGCGACTATCCAACCTCACACGCCGCCAATTTCGGGAAATGAAACGATAATCAACCATCTTATCGGAATCATCGAACGTTGCGTCAACCTCGCAGATCCATCTTCACTCTTCAATCTTGGCATCTCTGATGCAGCCGATGCATTCAACCATCGTGAAATGGTCTTTCAAAAAGTCGTGCTCCCATCGTCACAATTAATGACATTTCTGATCTCAGATCGATATCTTCTCAATCAAGACTTGTTGGACTCATTCACGATTCTTTTAAGCGTACACATTTCAATGGGCCCTTTTCATCGTCCAGCATTGGAATATGTCCTCGCATCTCCGATTGTGATGGCATTCTCAAGTTGTCTCTCGTTCGTCGAAGGGAACTATGATCTCTGGTTCACTCTCGTCGACATCAACAATTCGCTGGATGATTGGAAGAAACTCGGTCCAGAAGCGGTTAAATGTGGGAAACGGATCATCCAAGATCTGTTTTCGGAAGGATTCGAAGACACACTCGAACAGATGATGATGAACAACAAGGGCGGACGTGATGGCTTCCGTCTTGTCGATGAATGCCTGAAACTCTCGGAATTACTGGGGTCGAATGTGGAAATCACTGACGACATGTATCTCGAATGACACATCGAATCCAACTCTCTCGAATGACTCCACTTCATTTCTGCGGACACTCCTCGGATGTTGGGAATGCTCTGATTGCTGGTGCAGATGAACAGATTCTGGGATCGCCTCCAATCGTCCAGAAATGGTCTGCTCTTTTGGATTCGTCGTTCTCCACGCGGCTGTCTTTGACTGTCACATCGTCAACCGTCCTCTCTCCAAACAATTCCTGGTGTCCCTGAACGATGCATTGTTGCCAGATTATCTTTCCAAATCTCAACTTTTGGACGTCTCCGAAACAAATGTCGTTTATCTCGTCGAAATGAGCTGTACCCCACATTCCCGCCATTCCACAGCCATCCACTCTCTGTTTGAGGTGTGTTCTCTATTTTGGGCTCCTTGTGGAAGTGCCATCAGCCTTTTCTATGTTTTGATCTCTCTCTGACTTCCTCTCCATTTGTCTCGTCTCTCCATCATTCTTTCTCTTTCTCCCCAACGACTCAAAACTGGATTGTGTGTCGTTATTACGCGAACTGGTTGACTCCTGTCTGAGAATCGTTATTCATCGCCACCCCACGAATCCACGAGTTTGCTCTCCCAATTCCATCATTTTTTGATGCTGACCCTTCGTCTGGTGGACAATTATTGCTTTATTTGGTCCGTCCCCTGTTTTGGCGACGGGTTTTCTGACATCTCACATCTCGCATTCTCATCCACTGAACTGAACGATATCGACATCAAATGACTCACAACTCCCATCCAATTGTTTCAATATGCCATTTCCAAACACTCGTGCTGTTCTGATGTCATCGAAAGAGGTGCGAATCAAAACCTCTCTTTTTCTGCCATTCAGACTCAGCAGTGTCTCTCGTCCACATTTTGAAGAATCTGGCTTCACCTGCTTTGTTATTTGCTGTCGGAAGGAGAACAAGCTGGCTGTGTGGACGTCGCCTCAGAAACAATCGAAGAAAGTCCAACTTGCCAGACAGGCATTTATTTGTTGTCATTGATGTTTGGATCGTTTAACCTCTTAGTATTGATCACATTTCGTGGAATGATTCATTTATAATGCCACTCTTTTCTTTTTCATAGAATCATCAATAACAATGGGATGATCCTAGTCCAGTTTCAATGGAAAGAGAATCAGAACATTTGAACACGTCCACTGATGCCACTCTGACTTGTCCACAAGAATCAACTTCAATTGTCCCTCCTTTGCAAGAACCATTCCTCGAATTCGATCCCATTTCAGAATTGTCGTTCAAGGACCAATCAAAGATTTACTGCTCACTTATTGCCCTCGTGAAAGCCGAACACCCATTTGACAACATCCTTCAAGACAGAGCTGCCCAATTTTTGAAGAGCCTTGAACCGGACTGGAACCAAGAAATCTATGTCGATCTACTCGTCACTGAACTCGTTCCCTCTTCAGCCGGATCGCATTCTGGCTTTGTCGACAGCATTCTGACTCTGCTGTCATCTCCCCACTCGACGGTGGTTGCAGCAGCGATGTCCTTAATGATGGGAACAACAAAAGAGGCATCGTCTGCAATTCGATGTTGTTTCGTGGAGTCAGATATCGTCACCAAAGTGATAGCGACTCTTCAACCTCACACAATGCCAATTTCAGGAAATAGAGCAATATTTTCCATGCTTGCCCAAATCATCTGCCATGACATCTCTCTCGCAGAGCCATACTATCTCAATGGCCTTCACATCACTGCTGCCGTCGACAGATTCAACCGTCGTGAAATGATCTTTCAGAAGGTCGTTCTTCCATCGTCCCAATTCGTGACGTTTCTGATCTCAAAACGGAACGTCCTCATTGGAGACTTGTTTCGTTCATTCATGATTCTATTGGACAGATTCATTGAAATAGGCCCATTTCATCGACCAACATTGGAGTTTATCCTCGCATCTCCGATTGTGATGACATTCTCAAGTTGTCTCTCTTTCATCGGAAAAGAGAAGTTGTTAGATGAAACTCTCGGCAACATCCGCGTTTCGACATTTAAATGGAAGAAAGAAGGCACAGAAGTGGTCCAATCTGGGAAACGAATGCTCCAAGCTCTGTTTTCGGAAGGCTTCGAAGACACGCTCGAACAGAAGATGAAGCACAACAAAAGTGGAATTTATAGTCACAATGTTGTCACATATTGTTCTTTAAACTCACAAAAGCTGGGATCGAATGTGGAAATCCCTGAATGATTTCGTCTGAAATGACACGTCGAAACTACCCCTCTCTCGAATGGCTCCAACTCATTTCTGCGGACTCAACTCAGATGGTGGGAATCCGTTGATTGCTGGTGCAGACGAACAGATTCTGTGTTCGCCTCCAATCGTCCAGAAATGGTCTGCTCTTTTGGGTTCGTCGTTCTCGACGCGGCTGTCTTTGACTGTCACATCGTCAACCGTCCTCTCTCCAAACAATTCCTTTTGTCACTGAACGATGCATTGCGACCAGATTATCTTTCCCAATCTCGACTTTCAAACAATCTCCGAAACACGTCTCGTGTTTCTCGTCGAAATGGGATGCACCCCGCACTCCCGATATTCCACAGCCATCCACATTCTGTTTCATAATCATCCCGCCAGTTGACTGTCCTCTCACTCGTTATTCTCATTCCTGGAAACGAGCAACAAACAGCCATCCAAAATTAAACAATACCAACAACTCTGAACCACTCTGTTGATCAATACAAGGTTTACTATGCATGTTACATCGTCAGAGATGGAACAACTTGTTGCGCAACTGGTTCCTGCCGTTCAACAGCGTGTTCTTTTCTCGAAGCAAAAAGAGGATAAACTGAACCCTCAAACGCCTCTCTGATGTCGATTCTGGACAATACCCAAGTTGGACAGACAATGGCTGGAAAGGAAGGATCGGAAACAACCCACGAGGCGCTGTTCAGATGGCTCTTTTGGAAGAATCAACAATCGCACGGTTTCTCGCCCTTTGGACTGTGCATGCGTTGAATCGCTTTTCAGACAATGAGGAACTCCATCACGCCAACACTCCTCCAAACGAGCTCTCTTCTCAACACTGTCGTCACTCTCTTCAGGTCGCCGTCCATTCCACTCCAAACGACAGGATGGACTCCACAACTCGGCTGGCACGATCGGAACTGGAATGGCCAGCCATCTCGTTCCTCTGCTGGAATTGGATTCTGCGCTGGCGTTTTCGTCGTTCATCACTTCCAACACAACCAGACGAGTTTGGAGTTGCACTGTTGTCATTTTCTGATGTTGAGCCGTTCTTCGATGGAACACGGTTGGATTGGCATGCCCTTGTTCTGTCCTGCTGACTCACTTTCTTGCTTTTCTGAACACGAACTCCTTTTCGCTGAACTGGACGGTATCGATCTCGAACAAAGCCCACCTCGCGCCCAATTGTTTCAACATGCCAGTTTCAGAACAATTCTGTTCTTGTCATCTCTACACCATGAACGAGAATCGTTGCCTCTTTTTGTTCGTCCATCACTCTCACAACTCTCCACCATCCACAATTCGAAGGTGGTGGCTTCGGCTGCGTTGGTGGTTGATTCGGGAATTGATTCTTGTTCGGATGCAAACATTGAATGAGAAATTCCCGTTGAAAGTGAAATCTGCCAGACAGGAGGATATTTGTTGTCAATGATGATTCATTTCATTCTTCTCTTAGTCTTCATTTTATTTCTTCAGGCAATTCGTTTATTGTGCAAGAGTTTGTTGGATTTCGTTCAAAAACGGACAATGGGATGATCCTCTCCTCATTTCAATGGAAAAAGGACTTTCCTCGTTGAACAAACATGGTGGTCCTTGTTTGACCAGTCCACATGAATCACCGTCGACAATCAGGTTTTACGAAGAGCCTTTCCTGTATTTCGATGTGAACTATGAATTGTCGTTTCAGGACCAATCGACAATTTACAATTCCCTTGTTACCCTTGTGAAAGCTGATTACCCGTTTAGCAACGCACTTCAAGATAAGGCTGTCCAATTCTTGAAGAACCTCGAACCAAAATGGAATGAACGTGATCTCGCTGCGATGCTTGTAAGAGACCTCGTTCACTCTTTAGATGGATCGCCTTCTGGCTTTGTGGACAGCATTCTCACTCTGCTGTCATCTCACCACTCGAAGGTGGTTGCAGCAGCGATGTCATTGCTTCCCAAAATATCTATTGCTTCATCGCCTACAATTCGATCTAGTTTCGTAAAGTTAAATCTTATCAACAAAGTGTTAGCGACTGTTCAACCTAACACACTGCCAATTGCAAAAAATGAAGAGATATTCAACAATCACATCGAAATCATCAAGAAATGCCTCGATCTCGCACAACCAGTACGTCTCATCGCTCTTGGCGTCACTGATGCAGTCGACAGATTCAACCATCGTGAAATGATCTTTCAGAAGGTCGTCCTCCCATTGTCTCCTTTTGTGGCATTTCTGATCACCAATCGATACATCCTCAACGAAGACTTACTCGACTCGCTCACGTCTCTGTTGTACATACACATTGACATAGGCCCATATCATCGTCCAACACTGAAGTTTGTTCTCGCATCTCCGATTGCGGTGGGATTGTCAAGTTGTCTTTCGATCGTCGAACGGGACTATGATCTCTGGACTATTCTCATCAACATCCACAATTCACTCGGAGAATGGAAGGGTGAAGGCCCAGAAGTGACCCAATCTGCAAAACTGATGATGCAAGCTCTGATTTCAGAAGGCTTCGAAGACACGCTCGAACAGATTTTGATGAACGACAAGGACGGAGATTTTGGTATCCATCTTGTTGACTGTTGTAACTCCATCTTACAATTGCTGGGATCGAATGTGGAAATCTCTGAAGATTGAGTTCTCAATTGACGCTTCGAAGCAACCTCTCTCGAATGACTCGATGATGATTTCTGCGGACTCTCCTCGGATGTTGGGAATGCGCTGATTGCTGGTGCAGACGAACAGATTCTGGGATGGCCTCCAATCGTCCAGAAATGGTCTGCTCTTTTGGGTTCGTCGTTCTCAACGCGGCTGTCTTTGACTGTCACATCGTCAACCATCCTCTCTCCAAACAATTCCTTTTGTCCCTGAACGATGCATTGTTACCAGATTATCTTTCCCAATCTCGACTTTTCAACCATCTTCGAAACACTTCTCGTTTATCTCATCGAAATGGGATGCACCCCACGTTCCAACCATTCCACAGTCATCCACTCTTTGTTTGAAGTTTGTTCTCATTTTTTGGTCTTGGTCTTCTGGCTCCATCAGCTGGATCTTCGATTTGTTCTTTTCCATCCTCATCAATTGTTTAGGCCTCTTTTCATCATCATTTACTCTCAATCTCCCATTCCAGCAAGAAATATGATTCGATGTTTGATCCAAAAAGATGGAACACGAAGTATTCGCTCAATGAATGATCAAAGAGTGAAGAGGATCATCCCATTGTCTCTCATAATGGAAATCAATGGAAGAAGAAACAGTTCCTTTGAACGCATCCAATGATCCCTGTTTGAATCCCTTCCCCGAACCACGTTCAACTCTCAACTATTTACATGAACCATTCCTCAATTTCGATCCGAAATCAAAATTGTCGTTTGAGGAGAAATCAGCAATTTACTGTTCGCTTGTTGCACTGGTGAAAGCTGAATATCCATTTGACAACATCCTTCAAGACAGAGCTGTCCAATTTCTGAAGCGCTTCGAAGTGAAATGGGGCGAATTCGAACTTGCAGATGCATTCGTCACTGACCTCGTTCCGCCTTCAGACGGTTCGCTTTCTGGATTTGTCGACAGCATTTTGACTCTGGTTTCATGTCCCGAATCAATGGTGGTTGCTGAAGCTTTATCGTTTTTCCAGAAAACCACATTTGCTTCATCGCCAGCTATCCTCACGAATCTCACGGAGGCAGATATCGTCAGCAAAGTGTTAGCAATTGCCCAACCTCGCACACTGCCAATTTCAGGAAACAAAATCCTCATCGTCAGTCTTCTCCTCAAAATCATGGACAATTTTGCCTCTCTCGCATTTCCATCGTTTCTGCGGAAACTAAATATCACAGCAACAGCCGACATATTCAACCATCGTGAAATGATCCTTCAGAAGGTCGTCCTTCCATCGTCTCAATTTGTGACATTTCTGATCTCAAATCGGTACATCTTCGGTGAGGATCTTTTGTATGTATTCATGAATCTGTTGCACTTATTCATTGAAATCAGCCCGTATCATCGTCCAACATTGGAGTTTGTTCTCGCATCTCCGATTGCGATGACATTCTCAAGTTTTCTCTCGTTCTTCGAAAACCATTCTCCTCTCTCGGTTGCACTTAGCAACATTTCGGACTCGCTTGATGATTGGAAGACTGAAGGCGCAGAAGTGACCCAATCAGCGAAACGGATGATGCAAGCTCTGTTTTCGGAGGGCTTCGAAGACTCACTCGAACAGATGCTGAAGAACACCAAGGGCGGGTCCTTTCCCGTCTCTGTTGATGAATGTTGTCATTCAATCTCACACTCCCTGGGAGCGAATGTGCCGATATCATAAACAGTGAAGTGGTAACTCGATTCTCTTCGTCTGCTCTTTCTTCATTCACCATTTCATCAAAATGCCAGTTATAGTGTGCTTTGTTGAGTTTATTCAGTCGTAAGATCAGATCATCAAGGATTGTATAATGGGTCGATCTTGTCGTTCATCAAAAGGGTGATCGTTTTTATGTCCCAGACAAGTTCAGAGACTCGAACTCCCCCCCGAGTTGTTAGTCTTCCTACGATTGATCCACTGCAGGAACCATTCCTCCATTTCAGTGTGAACTCAACGATGTCATTTGGGGACACATCAAGAGTTTACTGTTCGCTTGTTGCCCTGGTGAAAGCGGAGTATCCATTCGACAATGCCCTTAAACACAAAGCAGTCCTATTTCTGAAGGACCTCGAACCGAGGAATGGCCAATACGATGTTACAGCGAAACTCATCACCGACCTTGTTCCATCATCAAACGGATCGCCTTCTGGCTTTATCGGCAGCATCGTCATTTTGCTGTCATCTCCCCACTCGACTGTGGTGAGGGCAACAATGTTGTTCCTCAACTCATCAATCGAGTCTTCTTCAAGGGACATTCGATGTCGTCTCGTGGAGTCTGATCTGATCACCAATCTCTTAGCGACTGTTCAACCACACACACTGACAATATCAGGAAATGAACAGATAATCCACCATCTTATCAAAATCGTCATCTCTTGCCTCGATATTGCACCTCCATCATCTCTCAGTGAACTTGGCCGCACTACTGCCGTCAACCAATCCAACCATCGTGAAATGATCTTCCGGAAGGTCTTGCTTCCATCGTCTCAATTTGTGACATTTCTGATCGCAAATCGGTCCATCCTCAATGAAAACATGTTCCTCTCTTTCATGTCTCTATTGAGTAAACACATTAGAATCGGGCCATTTCATCGTCAAACATTGCAGTTTGTTCTCGCATCTCCGATTGCGATGACTTTCTCAAGTTGTCTCTCTATCCTCGAATACGAGATTTGTCTCTGGAACTTTCTCGGCGACATCAACATTTCGAACAGAACAAGGAAGAAACAAAGCCGTAAAGCGAACCAATGTAAAGAACAAATGATGCAAGCTCTTTTTTCGGAAGGCTTCGAAGACACACTCGAACTGATATTGATGAACGACCAGGAAGGGATGTTCGGTGCCTCTATTGTCAGGGAGTGTCACTCCATCTCGCATTTATTGGGATCGAATGTGAAAAGGCCGCAATGGTTCCATCTCGATTGACAAGTCGAATCCAACTCTCTCGAATGACTGCAACTCGTTTCTGCGAACTCTCATCGGATGTTGGGAATGCGCTGATTGCTGGTGCCGACGAACAGATTCTGGGATCACCTCCAATCGTCCAGAAATGGTTTGCTCTTTTGGGTTTGTCGTTCTCAACGCGGCTGTCTTTGACTGTCACATCGTCAACCGTCCTCTCTCCAAACAATTCATTGTGTCCCTGAACGATGCATTGTGACCAGATTATCTTTCCCAATCTCGACTTTTGAACCATCTCAGTACCACTTATCGTTTATCTCGTCGAAATGGGATGTCCCCCACGTTCCATCTCTTCCACTGCCATACACGCTTTGTCCTGAGGTGTGTTCTCTTTTTTGGTCTTCTTGTGTTTGTGCCATCAGCACTTTCTGTGAATCGTTCTTCTTTCACTCCTCATCCTTTCTTGTCTCATCTCTTCATCCTCTTTTTCTCTCCTTCTCCCATCCCAGCAAGCAACGTGCATTGGATCTTGTCGATATATCCCACACTCGTTCATGTTGACGATTCGTTGTTCATCACTTCCAACACAACCAGACGAGTTTGGAGTTGCACTGTTGTCATTTTCTGATGTTGAGCCGTTCTTCGATGGAACACGGTTGGATTGGCCTGCCCTCATTCTGTCCTGCTGACTCAATTTCTTGCTTTTCTGAGCACGAACTCTTTTTCACTAAACTGGACGGTATCGATCTTGAACACAGTCCCACTCGCGCCCATTTGTGTGAACAAGCGATTTTCAGAACAATTCTGTACCATTCATTTCTTCACCATGAACGAGAATCGTCACCTCTTTTTGTCCATTCATCACCCTCTCAACTCTCCACCATCCACAATTCGAAGGTTTTAGCTTCGCCTGCGTTTCTGGTCGGTTTGAAAAATGAATGTTGTTCGTATGCAGACATAGACTAAGAAACTCCCTCCGAAAGGACATCAAGCCAGGCAGAAAGATATTCGTTACCAATGTTGGTTCATTTCATTCTTCTCTTAATCTTCATTTTCTTTCTTTCGAGAATTCGTGAATTGTTCAAGAGTTTGATGATTGTCTTTCAGTGAGGAACGATGGGATGATCCTCATCTGATTACAATGGATGATGAAATAACTGTCTTACTGTCAAATAGAGATGCCTCTTTGACTCATTCACGGAACTCACATTCGAGTATCGACGCATTGCAAGAACCTTTCCTGTATTTCGATGAGCACACTAAATTGTCGTTTGATAAGAAATCTTCGATTTACTGTTCGCTTGTTGCCCTCGTGAAAGCTGAATATCCTTTTGTCAATGCCCTTCTGGACAGAGCTGCCAGATTTTTGAAGAGCCTCGAACCAAAATGGAGCGATAAACCAGATTATGCAGACAAACTTGTGACTGACATCTTTCCCTCTTCAGCTGGATCACCTTCTGGCTTTATCGACAGCGTTTTCACTCTTCTGTCATCTCCACATTCGAGAGTGGCCGAAGCAGCGTTGTCATTCCTCAACATAACTGTATTGGAGTCATCGCCTGCAATTCGATGTCGTCTCGTGGAAACAGATCTCATCCCCAACGTCTTTGTGACTGTCCAACCTCACACACTTCCAATTTCAGGAAATGAAGAGATGTTCGGCGAACTACTCAAAATCGTCAGAATCATCGACAGATTCGTCGATCTCGCAGATTCATTCTCTCTCAGTAAACTTGGCATCACAGATGCTGTCGAAAAATTCAACCATCGTGAAATGATATTTCAGAAGGTCTTGCTTCCATCGTCTCAATTTGTGACATTTCTGATCGCAAATCGATACATCCTAAATGGATGGTTGTTATTCTCCTTCATGTTTCTTTTGGCAACACACCTTCGAATCGGCCCATTTCATCGTCCAACATTGGAGTTTGTTCTCGCATCTCCAACTGTGATGGCTCTCTCAAGTTGTCTCTCGTTCGTCCAAAATGATGGTGATGCAAAGATTCCTCTCGAAACCATCAACAACTCTCTCAGAGAATGGAAGAAGGAAGGTCCCGAAGTGACCCAATCTGCAAAACTGATGATACGTGCTCTGTTTTCAGAAGGCTTCGAAGACTCACTCGAACAGATGTTGATGAACACCAAGGGCTGAAATTATGGTCGCAGTGTTGTTGAACTTGTCCACAGCATCTCACAAATGCTGGGATCGAATGTGAAAAAGCCGCGATGGTGGGATCTCAATTGACGCGTCGAAGTCGTCTCTCTCGAATGACACTACAATGAATTCTGTGGACTCTCCTCGGATGTTGGGAATGCGCTGATTGCTGGTGCAGATGGACAGATTCTGGGATCGCCTCCAATCGTCCAGAAATGGTCTGCTCTTTTGGATTCGTCGTTCTCCACGCGGCTGTCTTTGACTGTCACATCGTCAACCGTCCTCTCTCCAAACAATTCCCTGCGTCCCTGACCGATGCATTGTGACCTGATTATCTTTCCCAATCTCGAATTTCAAACAATCTCAGAACCACATCTCGATTTTCTCGTCAAAATGAGATGTGCCCCACGCTTCAGCCCTTTCACAACAATCCACAATGTGTTTGATGTTTAAACCACTCTTTTGGTCTTTATCCATTTGCGCCATCACTCATTTTTGACTAGAATTCTCTCACCTTCCTCCTCTCATTTTGTGTCATCTCTTCGTCACAATTTTCTCTGCCTCTCCTCCCTCAGTGTCCAAACCGGATTATTGTTATTGTTATGCAGACTGGTTGACTCCAGACGAAGTATCCTCGAAATAATTCGAATCGCGTTTCCATCATTGTAACTCCAATTTTTATCTGCATTTTGTCTCAATTGAAATTAATGCATTCTTTTCGGTATCATTTTCACGAGTCGAAACAGTCACTCATTTTCAAGGGCAATGGTTTGATCAAACTCCATCTCGAATGGATGAAGACACGGATTCTGTGACCTCATCAGATGATGAGTGTGTGAGTCCTTCTCCGGAATCACCCTCAATAGTCAGTTCAGAAGAAGAAACCATTCAGAAGTTTGACCCGAACTCCGAATTGACGTTCAGTACTCTTGTTACGCTGGTCGAGAACGGTTATGTGTTTGACGATGCTCTTCAAGACAAGGCGGTCGATCTTATGAAGGGTCTTGAAAAGGACCTCACAGCCGAGAAATCGCTGGCAGAGAAACTGTTTGCTGCGCTTGTTCCATCCTCGACAGCTTCGTTGTATGGCTTCGGGGACAGCATTTGCATCCTGCTGTCCTGCCCATACCCAAAGATTGTGGGAGCAGCGATGTCGGACGTGTCACTGACATTTGTCGAATGGTCACAACACAACCGAATGCGTCTTGTGAAAACGGATCTTGTTTCGAAGATTCTGTCAGCTCTTCGCCCTCACCTGCTTCCGATTTGGGGAAATGAGCAAGTTTTCCAAGATCTGATCTGGGTTCTGAATTTCAGTTTGGAACTGGGCCATCCCGACTATCTCGAAGAGAACAAAATCACAAGATCGTCTGACATGCACAATCACTATGCGTTCATCTTTGAGAAAGTTCTGCAGCCGTCGTCTGAATATCTTGTCTTTCTCTGCCAGAATCGCTCCCGCTTCACTTCGGAGAATACGTTCACGTCCATCGTGAACATTATGGCTCAAATTGTGACGACAAGCCCCTTCCATGCCCCAGCATTGGATTTTGTTCTCGAATCCCCAATTACATTCGCCGTGCCAAGTCTGCTGTCGTCGTCGGATTGGGAGACGACGCAATTGGGCTTTGTCATCACGAACGACACGTCGCTGCCGTTGTGGAAGAAACACTCGCGAAAAGTGGTGGAATCTGGAAAGCAGATTTTTGGTTCTCTGTTTTCGGAAGGATATGGCGACACGCTGGAGCAGATGATGCTGAAAGTCGCAGACAGTCAATTTGGAGGCATGACTGTTGAACACTCCCTGTCAATCGCTCGGCAACTCGGAGGAAATGTGAAAACGATGAAGAAGACTGGACGACGATAACGGAGATGGTATTGTGATCCAGTTAGCAGTCCAATCTCGACAGGCATTTTACTTTTCTTTGTCACTTCACTCTTAACACATTTCGACAAAATCACCAATTCTTTCTCTTGTCCGTTTGTTCGCTCTGATCCTTCTTCCACAAGAGTTCGAGAAGCAAACAATCTGGTTCTGTGTCCAGAACAAGTCCCGCCTTCGTGACAAAATGTTCTTTTTTCCGATTGTCACAAAAGTCAAACGAGCATCCCACAGTTCGCAAAACAAAGCATCAAAGATCAATCTAACGAACACTCAAATGACAATCTGGCCCCGTGTGATCCAGATGAGAGCTGGAACTCTCCCATCTCCATTCTCTGCCGATATTCCCACCGTCCCAACATTGCAGGAACCTTTCCTTCATTTCGATGCCAAATCTAAATTGTCGTTTGAAGACAAATCAAGACTTTACAATTCCCTTGTTGACCTCGTGAAAGCTGATTACCCATTTGACAATTCACTTCAAGACAAAGCTGTTCAGCTTCTTAAGAATCTCGAACCACATTAGGGCAACCAATTTGTGAAGAAACTCGTCACAGACCTCGTTCCCTCTTCAGACGGATCGACTTCTGGGTTTGTGGAGAGCATTTTGACCCTGCTGTCATCTCCCCACTCGACTGTGGCTGCAGCGGCATTGTCATTCCTCAACAGCACCGTAGAAGTTTCTAAGCCTGCAATTCGATCTCGTCTCGTGAAGTCTGATCTCGTCACCAAAATTATCGCGTTTTTTCAACCTCACACACTGCCGATTTCAGGAAATGAAGAGATTATCAGCCAACTGACCAAAATCATCCAAGAATGTGTTTACCTCGCAACTTCATCATCTCTCCTTTCCCAACCCATCACTGATGCTATTGGCAAAGTTAATCATCGTGAAATGATCTTTCAGAAGGTCGTGGTTCCATCGTCTCAATTTTTGGTATTTTTGATCTCAAATTGGAATATCCTCAATCGAGACTTGTTTCGCTCCTTCATGTCTCTATTGACAACACTTCTTGATTTCAGCCCATTTCATCGTCCAACATTGGAATATGTTCTCGCATCTCCGATTGTGATGACATTATCAAGTTGTCTCTCATTCATCGAAGATGATTGGTGTCTCCGAAATATTCTCGTGAACATCAGGTATATGCTGTATGAATGGATGGGAGAAACTGCAGAAGCGATCCAATCTGGACAACGGATGATGCAAGAGCTGCTTTCTGAAAACTTCGAAGACAAACTCGAACAGATACTGATGAACGATAAAAGCGTAGATCGCGGTGGCTCCGTTGTTCGTATGTCTCACACCATCTCACAACTGCTGGAATCGAATGTGGTAAGAGAATGAACCGTTTCACATCCACAAGAATAATTCTGTCCTCTCTCACTTCACTCTTCCGACATTTCGACGAAATCACCAATCTGCATTCATTTTTCTCCGATTGTTGCTTCAAAGCCTCTCCCAGGAAGAACAGTATCTTCTTCCCATAGCTTGGAAACACATTGACACAAAGTTCCACCATCCGGATAATAGAATGACAATCATCCCCCGTGTGATCCAGATGAGAGCTGGAACTCTCCCGTCTCAATTCTCTGCCGATGTACCCATCGTCACAACATTGCAGGAACCTTTCCTTCATTTCGATGTGCACTCAGAATTTTCGTTTGAAGACAATTCAAGAATTTACAATTCCCTAGTTGACCTCGTGAAAACTGACTATCAATTTGACAACGCACTTCAGGAAAGAGCTGTCCAGTTTTTGAAGAGCCACGAACCATACAACAACCAACTTGCGTCGAAACTCGTCACAGAACTCGTTCCCTCTTCAGATAGATCGACATCTGGATTTATCGACAGCATTGCCACTCTGTTGTCATCTCCCCACTCGACGGTGATGGCAGCAGCGATGTCGTTCCTTCGACAAACAATCCTTTTTTCATCGCCTGCGATTCGATCTCGTCTCGTGGAGTCTGATCTCATATCAAATGGGACAATATTTTTGACATCATCGTTCCAAACCTAGAATGGACAATTTCTCAAAATCCGTAAATCCTTCACCAATTGAGATGATATGTATTCTTTAATTGAGATTCTTGAAGTTTTGATCTCCAAGACTGCTCAACTTTCCGATGTGGTGTGATCGAACCATAATTGTGATATTCTGTCAGAGATTTTCTGAAAAGGGCGTTTTCCGATTTCGCTGTCTGTCTACTGCAGTTTTGTCATGAATAAAATTGCCATCAGTATTTTGGATACAGTATGTTCTCTCTATTTTGTCATCTCACATCAATCTAACATACTTGGCTTCTCCGTCGTTTTTTCGCGTTGTTCCTCCTCTATCTCACCTGTATGCTCATTTTTTCTTTCTTCTATCTCTCTCTCCCAGCAAGACATCCTCACAGTGCTCAACACTTTCTCCTTCCAACGTCCCTTCCCTCAGCTGAGAAAAGCTCAGTGCTTCCCCCCATCACAGGCTGTGAAGAAAGAAGTGAGATAAAACTCGGTGTGCTCTGCCCTCTAATCTTTGCATCTCTTTGGACATCTCTCAGTCAGCATATCTGCATCCTCGTTGACCAAGCACCCCTCCCACACGTTTTCACTCCTCTCTCGCCCAACCTCGCCTTCCCCCTGCCATCAGAGGTTCGATCTCTCCCTCTCCATCATTTTTCCTTCCCTCATTGTAGCTTTTCCGTTCGATCATTTCACGTGATGGAAACTTCGCCTGTGTTGTCATTTCCACGGGATGGATGAAGAACATCAGACAAACGTTCAACACAACAGCCATGACCAATCTGACAGTACCCATTTCAACGTTCATGTGAAAGACTTCGGCAGATTGTTTGTGTGCCTCTACCCACTTTTCATCCCCTTATCCTCCATCACTGTCTTCCATTCCTCCCAACTTCTCCTTCACTCTCATTTCTGTTCCTATAGGGCGTCAATTTCCTCAACAGCTGACTGGACAAACTCACGAGAGCTCTTTCCGAAGCAGGCTATGTCGAGCGGAAGTATCAGAACGCTGCCCCTGTGTGTCCCTCAATCTCTCTCATTCTTTCTTTTCTTCATACTTCTTTTCTCGTCTAGGTTAGTATGATTGGAGACTCGTCAATGTCAACGACAACCCAACCTTTCCGTCTGACAAAGATCTCAAAACGCGAGACGAACCCGCCTTCCGCGCGTGTGTCCCCTCTTCCCCATTCCTCACAGTAACAACAACAAGAAGGTCGTGCTGTGCGGGCACAGTACAGATGACATTATCACCTACCGCTTTCTGACAAGTAGCGTCGTAGACCAGTCCTGGATAGACACATACATCTTTGCTGTCATCACTTCGGGTGCTCCCTTCGGTGGTGCTCCAATGGCGGATGGGTTTTCAGCGTCACCACGAAAGTGACTGTTCTCATGGGTATGCTGGGAGAGCTGAGCCTTCTTTAGGTATTATTGATGATTCACACCATTTTTCTGTTGTACTCGTTCATTCTTTGTCGTTCTTTCCATCGCAGGTAGGAGCATCCACAATCAGTACTCTGACGCAAGATTGCGCCTGTCTGCACTGGATGATCCCCAACAAGAACACATTCGACGACGACTGCGTCGTTGTCCGGCTCAAAAGTGTGCTTTCCACTTCATCCTTCATCTTATTGACCATTTTCGTTCACATCTTCAAAACATCCACAGTCCTCTCCCCTCCTCCCCTCCAACATATCCTCCCTTCACCCACTCTCCCCCTCTCCCATCTCTCTGCTTGCAAAGGTGACAATGTGTGCAAAATCTTCATGAAGAACATGACGTGGACTGACAACAAGGCAGGCAAGGCCTGTGTGAAGACAGCCGTCCAACGCACACGAAACAACACCGACCAGCCTCTCGTCCTACCGAAGGTGATGACACACGTGATGTACTCGATTGGTCTGTATTCCTCCTGTTTCTGCCATTCCCATGCTCTCTCCATCATTCTCCGTTACTCTTGCCTTTTCTGCCCATCATTCGTGTTTCCTTCTTTTCTGACTTTCTTCATCGTCGTTAGGTATCAATGCCACTGCCGGTGTGATTCTGAATGCAACCAGTCAGCGCTGGTCGTCAGACACGCATTCTGATTACTACATGGATGGTGATGGCACAGTTCCGACTGTTTCACTCAGTAGTGTGTCTCTTTCCCGTTCCATCTCTCTCTGTGCCCTTTCTTGCCATTCTTCTTGCTCTCCCTTCCCTCGCCTTATTCTCCCTCTTTTCTCGTCCTTCGCAGTCACCCCACTGGTGGAGAGACACCTCGCTCGTTTAGTTCCACACATACCGTGGCTGTGACCACATAGGCATTCTTCAAGATGCCGTCCCCATTGCCCGTATTTTGGACATCATTGCCCAGGCAACTGCCGAGGAAATGGAATATGATGACTCACTCAACCCTCCCGACATTTTTTAGCCGTCTATGTTCTTTCACCACACCTTTATCCTACTGCCTTTACCATTCTGTACTTACAGAGAGTTCCATGCTTTTTACTAAATACTGGACCGACATGGTGTCTAGACTATTGTGGAGAGACGTATCTTGATTCTATCCAGAGTCATCGAATCCTTATCCTCCGTCATGAGGGCCGATCCATTCTCATCCTCCGTGTCATCCTCCATCTACTCATGGATAATACCTCCAACCAAAGCGAAAGCCAAAGTAGCTGCTGCTAATCAGGCTAAACTAAAGACTTCTACGGCACCGAAGACAAAATAGAAGACGCAAGGATCCACCCCAGTCACATCACTACATCGCACTCCATCACACCCGAATGTCTCAGTGAAACGAAGTCATGCTCTTGGCCCAGCGGACCAGGTCAAACAAGCTCTCTCAGCACAATCGACGCTGCCACCGTTGAGTTCGAACATCAAGACTCTCCAAATGTTGCTGCCAATCAATGAAAAAATAGGAGACGTCCATGCATAGTGTTGTTGAGGAAACATTCGTTTCGATATGTGACTTGTCTCAAGGAACAACTGACGAAAAGATTCACCTCATCAAACCACCCACTCTCCCTGTCCTCATCTGCTTGCTTGAACACCATAACATGGACATCACACATGAATTCGTCACAACGTTGCACAATATTATCCTCGCTGGCGCCCTGATGATACCGGACAACGAATCACACACAGTTTTTGACAAAAAAGGAAGATTCTGGAAATTTACCAAGAATTTTACAGTCGTGAACGAGGAAGGCTTTTGAGGACAGTAAACGTACAGCTGCGAATACGCCGTGCGTACTTCACAGAATGAAATTGCTGGACGATGAGTTCAAGCCGATCATCGCCACGCTTTCCGCTGAAAATTGCAAACGGAGAAGATAATAAGAAATCCTACGCACTTCAAGCAGTCCCATCTCTGACTGACATCACTGGTCTACATTTACTCATTCCTCCTCATTCAATCACAATCTCTCACTGTTTCTTCGTTGAAAACCACACGACTCTTCTTGACGCGAGTATTTTGCAGCAAAAGACAATCAAATACTCAGACGAAACGTGTTCAATTCCATCTTCGGCCTCAACTGAGTTTCGGATTACGTTTAGCAACGATTTTGCCACTCAGACAGTTTCTCCATCATTGCTGTCAATCGACGCCCACCCACTCCCACCTCCTCGCTTTCTAACTTATCTCCACCCACCAGTCACTTTACACAACCCTGAAACTCTCTGCTTTGCCTCCATCGCAGACAAGTGTTGTCCAGTCGTCGAATGAGATTCAAGTCAAGTGAACTCTATTCTTCTTTTATTGGCAAAACACCACTCCTCCTCATCTTCACATACCTCTTTCCCAACCTCACCGTTTCTGTCGCTGTGATTCAGCCAGGCTCATCACTTCCTTTCGTTTCTCAAACTCCAACATCTGAAGATAAACACACAACGATCACTTTTTACATCGCTTGGTGAATGCTACTTTCATGTTTCACCACTTTGGGAGTTCTGAACAACGACACTTTTCATTTTTCATTGGAATCCAACTTAGCGTAACTTGGGATGATTCGTTCATATGGAATGACCAATAAGTGATCAAGATGACCAGCAATGAAGTGAAAGTACGGCAAATTCCCGGATACATTACGATCGTGCTCGTTCAATCAGTGCTCATTCCAATTCTGTCCTCCAGTTGGCGGATGGTTACCATTTCCGTGAAAATGAAGCAGAAGCTACGGGGAAGGTTTTCACGGGCGGTATCATCACAAATTCTCCTCACCACATTGAAATTGTGTCTGATCGTTCTCTCCCTCTGGGCTATCCAATCCACCTTTAAACGACCGGAAAATGAAGCTTAAATGTCGTAGACCCTCAATAGATCATGAAAGGTGTTCTCTTGATCTGTAGATCCATTTTACGGCCCTGCCAACGAGATCAAGTAATTTCAGCTCATTTCGTCAATTTTGTCATTGATTTAATTTTATGAAAAACTATCGAGAGAAAAAGATCGATGGTGAAGTTTTATGAGAGAGGAATGTGCGCTAGAAACGAAAAGAACGAAGATAGCGTCAGATTCTGAGTTTATCCAGAAGGATCGAGTCATTCATCGAGGAGGAGAAGGAGCATGATGTGATTTGGAGGGATTCTGCGAACGAGAGATGAAAAGAGCAGGGTGTTCGCGTTCGCTGTGTTCTTTCCATCCTCCTCCCAATAACCATCAGCAGACATATCCTTGGGAACGAACGAACTGGAAACTGAGACAGTACTTCGATGGAGAACTCTGCGATCATTTCCTTCACCAGAACTGGTCTTCTTCAGTAAGGTTGCGCAGTACAGATGACATAAACAGCCGGTAGAGGATATTCATCAACGTGAGGGATGGAAGACGGCGTGGAGCGATGGCAGACAAGACTGCTCACTGTGGACGATAAGCTATCGTCTTGCAGCTGATGAAAATGAGGAGTTCATTGTTCTTCACTTTCTGCTCTGAGGACGATGAAGAGCGGTGGAGAGTAAGAGTGGAGGACAGGAGATAAGGTGAGCTGCCAGGAAGTTTAACAGCATGGGGAGTCCGTCAGAGCAGGCGACACAGTTGCTGCAGTTGGCGAGTCGCATTGTCATTCAGTGCATGAGGGGAGATATGATAGCTGCTTTCTCTCTATTTCCTGTCTCTTCCTATCCTTCTCTTCTTCTTCCATCTGCATCAGCTTCTCCTCTCGCTCTCTTCACTTTCATAATCTCCCGCCTTGTCCTTTCGATTTGATCCTTTGGTTTCGGTGGGAATGGATTGGCTTCTTCTCGCTCCTTACTCGCTTGAGCCCTCGCTCGCACGATATGCTTGAGCTGTTACTCAAGTTGATCCTCCCTCTTCTTCTCTTCCTTCCTTCCTCCACCTCTTCTCCCACACTCATCCGTGTTGTTTTCAGATGACTGTTCAAAAGCATTGATTTCTCGCCAGCTGTGACAAATAGCGGCTCGATGCTGAACTCGTCGAATCCAACCACTGACATCTCGAACGCGTTTGGTGCCCGTTTAGTCTCGTCCAAGCCAGTCGAGCAGAGAGGAGGGAAGAAGACGACGATCAGCTCGGATTGGGCGTTGTCGACGATGCGAGTGGGATTCAGAGTGACAAGCTTGATAGTTCTTGTCTTCATCTCTTTTCGGATGAACGAGAGGAGACTGTCGATCATGAATTTGACAACGACCTTCTTCCTCTCCTTTTCTCCTCGTTCATCACTCTTTCCCACTCCGACTTCATTCTAACCAGTGAGTTCACAATAACAAGTCCGATATGTTGTGTCATCAGCTCAAACTCATTCTGCTTCCCTCCCTTCCTCTCATTCTCCATCCACCCACCCAAAACACAATGGTGTCCACCAAATCCCAAACATGCGAATACGAGTGCCACTCAGCATCGAAATCTGGTGAAGACTGGACATTGTGGTTGGAGTGACAAGGAGTGTGGTGTGAGGTGTCTGTATGAATCGGAGAGGAGAGAGGTGCTTTGTGGAGAGGCGAAGACCCGGGAGTGTGTTGGGAAGACGGACACTCCTGATTCTGTTCCATTTCGTCTGGTTGAGCAGTTGCGTCTTCGTCTTCCTTCGCTTCTGGTTCACCACCATCTGTCTTTTGTTCTTTTCCTCCTTCCTGCGGGTGTGGATCTTTCTCCGCTTATCCTTTGCCTGTCGCTGTTTCCTCTTCAGTCTTCGTTTGAAACTCTTCGATTATCCCTCCCTTCTTGTTCTTGTTGTTGTGGCTCTTCTTTCACTTCCTCTCCCCCCTCTCCACTTGCCTCTTCCTCTCCATCTTCCTTCTCCTCCCATTCTCCTCCTCAACCATGAACACATCGGTTCCTTCCATCCTGCCCGGATTTCCATCCGTCAGGAATGAGATTGGAATAGTTCGTTGTCGTCATCAGCTTGTTCTTTTGGCTCGTCTTGTTCAGCGGCTGGTTTGGAATTCTGTGCTTCTGTTTCGCTCATCTTCTCTTCAAACGCACTTACGCTCTTCCTTGTCTCGTCGCTCTGGTCGACAACACGCAACTGCCTTCACCTGATTCCTGGTTGGACTGGGTAACAGCCACGTGGGTGTTGGTGAGGGAGGAGAGGATGTGAGAACACACAAATCAACCTCTCCCTTACACACTTCGTTCGCCAATCTCCGTTGCAGAAGAGTGGAGGGGCAGAAGGAAGACTTGGGTGGCAGTGAGCAACGAGTCTAAAAGATGGGAGGGTGCAGAAACGCCTTCTCCGTCGAGAGTGTGCGAGGTCAAAACCACTTCAGCTTCCAGCGGATTGATGTTGGGCACGTCGGAAAGAGACAAGAAACTGGAAGAGGTGAAAGGCGGGGAGATCCCTTTGTATGGAGGAGAGAGTAGAAGATGTGGACGAAAGACGATTCCGGTCAAGGTCAGTTGCCAATTTTGAAGCAGAGACACAAATCTGAGCAATGACACGAACGAAGAAACTGTTGTGGGTTCCTTTCGACAAGTGAAGCGAATACAGTCCAAAGGTGCGGGAGGAACGAAATAGATCGTTGCAGAAGCCAAGGAACAGATAAGGTACGAAGAGCGATTCATATTTCTCCGGGATGCTGTCGAGGTGTAAGAGATGATTGGATAGCCGTTGACACAAGTTTGTGTGTATGTTCTTCTGTCTTTTCAACCACTTTCAGAAGGGTACTGGTGACTTCAAGGAGAGGAGGTCGGCCCGAATGAGCGGTGGAAAGGCTAATTCGATCCATCAAGTCTGGTCCTTCCGTTGAACTCTCGCTCGACGACAGCCAAGATCGCTTCATTCACCCGGATGAAGTCCTCCCATCTGTTTTTCGAACAATGAGTCCAGAGAAAGGCAAAACGTGAACATTAGGAGCTTGCTCAGGCTGACCAAAAGTGTCGTGAAATCTAGATAACGTTGGTCGTAGAGATCTTTGGGTGAGGAGGGATGGAGAGGAACGAGTTGTTGTTTGGTAGGTCAGTTTTGTAAGTTTTAGCTGGTTCCGGGTCAAGGCCGGTGAACCACTACCACAACACGGCCGAGTGAGAGGTGAGAACAAGAAAGAACAAGAGAGCTTGACGCTGTCTGATCTTGATTGATAGCCACTAGTTGTAATTGTTCGAATACATCGTTTGTTT